>JAUJYP020000428.1:0-16263 GCA_030674075.2 Linum usitatissimum | reverse complement strand
TCTCCTACCCATCCAGCCAAATTAAACTAATTGAATTCCAATGACGGAAAGACGTATCAGTGCCATCCAATAGGAACGCCATATATCAGGAGAATGGAAAAGCCCCAAAATGAACGGACATTATGATTATGTGCCTTTCCAAAATTTCGGTAGAAAACAAAATGGATTTCATTTTTCTTTCAGAAAATTTCAAATAATAGGCCGCCGATAAATTTTCCGCACAACCAATTATTGTTAAACGTTTCCCATTCTTCCCCTTACACTCTCTCACTCTGCCATCATGCTAAATCAGACGGGGTTGATACGAATGGCCGAGCATCTGTCAAGGCCATCCAATGGGGAACCATATATGCAGAAGAATCGAAAAGCTAAAATGAACGGACATGATGATTATGTGCCTTTCCATTCAGTCAGAAAACATAATGGATTTCATTTTTTTCTTTACTAAAATTGGAAATAGTGGCGGCGATAGAATTTTTGAAAATAACCTGTTAATTAATATTAGACGTTTCCCAATCTACCCCTTCCGATACGTCTCTTACCCATCACGCCAAATCCAAAACGAATTTGAAATCAAATGATAGAAAACGTATCAAACCACCGGATAGAACCGCATATACGGAGAATAGAAAAACTTGAAAGCTGAGACCTTCTTGATGATCATCAATCGTACCATTATGGTCGAGAACATAATACACTACATTTTTCTTTTATTAAAATTTAAAATAACGGCGTCGAGAGAATTTTCCCGCACAACCAATTAATGTTACACGTTTCCCATTCTTCCCCTTACACTTTGCCCTCTCCTACCCATCACGCCAAATCAAACCAATTGAATTCCAATGACGGAGAACGTATCAGAGGCATCGAATAGAACCATATATGCGGAGAATCGAAAAACTAAAATGAACCGAACATGATGATTATGTGCCTTTCCATTTGGTCGAAAACATAATTGATTTCATTTTTCTTTTACTAAAATTGAAAATAATGGCGTTAGAGAGATTTTCCACACAACCAATTAATATTACACGTTTTCCATTCTTCCCCGTACACACTCTAGTCTTTCCCATCGCGCCAAATCAAACCAGCTTAATTCCAATGATAGAGAACGTATCAAAGCCATCGGATAGAAACATATATCCGAAGAATAGAAAAGCTGAAATGAACAGACATGATGATTATGTGTCGTACCATTCTGGCCGACAACATAATGCTCATCATTTTTCATTTATAAAAATTTGAAATAGTGGCGCCGAGAGAATTTTAGAACACAACTAATTAATATTAGACGTATCCCAATCTACCCCTTCCAATCGTCTCTTACCCATCACGCCAAATCCAACGAATTGAAATCAAATGATAGACAACGTATCCGCGTCACCGGATAGAAACGTATATCTGGAGAATAGAAAACTTGAACTGAACCTTCTTGATGATCATGAATCGTACCATTATGGTCGAGAACATAATACACTTCATTTTTCTTTTATTAAAATTTAAAATAACGGCGTCGAGAGAATTTTCCCGCACAAACAATTAATGTTACACGTTTCCCATTCTTCTCGTTACAGTTCATCTCTCCTTTACCCATCACGCCAAATAAAACCAATTGAATTCCAATGACGAGAGAACGTATCAGAGCCATCGAAAAGAACCATATATCCGGAGAATCGAAAAACTAAAATGGACGGACATGATGATTATGTGCCTTTCCATTAGGGTCAAAAACATAATGGATTTCATTTTTCTTTTACTAAAATTGAAAATAATGGCGCTGAGAAATTTTTCCGCACAACCAATTATTGTTACACGTTTCCCATTCTTCCCCTTACACTCTCTCTCCACACCCATCATGCCCAAATCAAACCAATTGAATTCGAATGACGAGAGAACGTATCAGAGCCATCCAATAGAACCATATATCTGAAGAATCGAAAAACTAAAATGAACGGACATGATTATTATGTGCCTTTCCATTCGAGTCGAAAACATAATGGATTTCCTTTTTTCTTTTACTAAAATTGGAAATAATGGCGGGTAGAAGAATTTTGGCGCACAATTAATTAATATTAGACGTTTCCCAATCTACCCCTTCAATCGTCTTTCTTACCCATCACGCCAAATAAAACGAATTGAAATCAAATGATAGAAAACGTATTATCGCGCCACCGAATAGAACCGTATATCCGTAGAATAGAAAATTGAACCGAGCCGGAAACGATGATCATGAGTCGTACCATTATGGTCGAGAACATAATACATGATTTTCTTTTATTAAGTGAAAATAACGGCCACGAGAGAATTTTTCCGCACAACCTTAATTAATGTTACAAGTTTCCCATTCTTCCACTTACACTCGTTGTCTCATTTACCCATCACGCCAAATCAAACCGGTGGAATTCCAAAGACGGAGAGAACGTATCGAAGCCATGCAATAGAACCATATATCGGAAGAATCGAAAAACTAAAATGAGCAGACATGATGATTATGTGCCTTTCCATTATGGTCGAAAACATAATATAGATTTCATTTTTCTTTTACTAAAATTTAAAATCATGAAGCTGAGAGAATTTTCTCGCGGAACGAGTTAATGCCACACGTTTCCCATTCTTCCCCGTACACTGTTTGTCCTTCCCATCGTGCCAAATCAAACCAACTTAATTCCAATGATAGAGAACGTATCCAAGCCATCGGATAGAAACATATATCCCCAGAATAAACAGCTTGAGGAAATGAACGGACATGATGATTATGTGTCGTACCGTGCAAAGTTGACAGCATGGTACGGATAATTTTTCTTTTATTAAAATTTGAAATAATGGCGGCAGGAAATTTTTGGCTCTGAACTAGTGCCTATTAGACGTATCCCAATGTACCCCTTCCAATCAAGTCTCTTACCCATCACGCCAAATCCAACGAATTGAAATCAAATGATAGACAACGTAGGAGCGCCACTTAGGATAGAAGCCGTATATCCTGGGAGAATAGAAAGCCAGCAGCGAACCGACTTGATGATCATGAGTCGTACCATTATGGTCGAGAACATAATACACTTCATTTTTCTTTTATTAAAATTTTAAATAACGGCCTTTGAGAGAATTTTCCGCATAACAAATTAATGTTACACGTTTCCCATTCTTCCCCTTACACTCTCTCTCATACCCATCACGCCAAATCAAACCGATGGAATTCGAATGACGAAGAACGTATCCGAGCCATCCAATAGAACCATATATCCGGAGAATCGAAAAACTAAAATGAACGAACATGATGATTATGTGCCTTTCCATTATGTCGAAAACATAATGGATTTCATTTTTCTTTTACTAAAATTTAAAATCATGGCGCCGAGAGAATTTTTCCGCACAACCAATTAATATTACACGTTTCCCATTCTTCCGCGTACACACTGTCTCCTTCCCATCGTGCCAAATCAAACCAACCTAATTCCAATGATAGAGAACGTATCAGAAGCCATCGAGATAGAAACATATATCCGAAGAATAGAAAAGCTGAAATGAACGGACATGATGATTATGTGTCGTACCATTACGGTTGACAACATAATGCACATTCATAATTTTCTTTTATTAAAATTTGAAATAATGGCGCTGAGAGAATTTTGGCTCACAGCTAATTAATATTAGACGTATCCCAATGTACCCCTTCCAATATAGTCTCTTACCAATCACGCCAAATCCAACGAATTGAAATCAAATGATAGACAACGTATCCGCGCCACCGGATAGAACCGTATATACGGAGAATAGAAAGATGGAAGCTGAACCGACTTGATGATCATGAGTCGTACCATTATGGTCGAAAACATAATACACTTCATTTTCTTTTATTAAAATTTTAAATAACGACCCCGAGAGAATTTTCCCGCATAACAAATTAATGTTACACGTTTCCCATTCTTCCCCTTACACTCTCTCTCCTACCCATCACGCCAAATCAAACGAATGGAATTCCAATGACCAGAGAACGTATCCGAGCCATCCAATAGAACCATATATCCGGAGAATCGAAAAACTAAAATGAACGGACATGATGATTATGTGCCTTTCCATTCTGGTCGAAAACATAATGGATTTCATTTTTCTTTTACTAAAATTGAAAATAATGGCGCCGAGAGAATTTTTCGCACAACCAATTAATATTACACGTATTCCATTCTTCCCCTTACACATCTTGTCCTTCCCATCGCGCCAAATCAAACCAGCTTAATTCCAATGATAGAGAACGTATCCAAGCCATCGGATAGAAACATATATCCGAAGAATAGAAAAATGTAATGAAATGAACGGATATGATGATTATGTGTTCCACACAACCCCTTTTCTTTATAATAACCCTTTTCCCCCTCTCCCCCCCCTCCCCCCCCCCCCCCCCCCCCCCCCCTCGTACCATTATGGTCGAGAACATAATGCACCTAAACCCTCCTATAATCCCCCCCCCCCCCCCCCCCCCTTCATTTTTCTTTTATTAAAATTTTAAATAACGGCCCCGAGAGAATTTTCCGCATAACAAATTAATGTTACACGTTTCCCATTCTTCCCCTTACACTCTCTCTCCTACCCATCACGCCAAATCAAACCAATGGAATTCCAATGACAGAGAACGTATCCGAGCCATCCAATAGAACCATATATCCGGAGAATCGAAAAACTAAAATGAACAGACATGATGATTATGTGCCTTTCCATTCTGGTCGAAAACATAATGGATTTCATTTTTCTTTTACTAAAATTGAAAATAATGGCGCCGAGAGAATTTTTCCGCACAACCAATTAATATTACACGTTTTCCATTCTTCCCCGTACACACTCTCTCCTTCCCATCGCGCCAAATCAAACCAACTTAATTCCAATGATATAGAACGTATCCAAGCCATCGGATAGAAACATATATCCGAAGAATAGAAAAACTGAAATGAACAGACATGATGATTATGTGTCGTACCATTCTGGTTGACAACATAATGCACATAATTTTTCTTTTATTAAAATTTGAAATAATGGCGCCGAGAGAATTTTGGCTCACAACTAATTAATATTAGATGTATCCCAATGTACCCCTTCCAATCTGTCTCTTACCCATCACGCCAAATCCAACGAATTGAAATCAAATGATAGACAACGTATCCGCGCCACCGGATAGAACCGTATATCCGGAGAATAGAAAAATGTAACTGAACCGACTTGATGATCATGAGTCGTACCATTATGGTCGAGAACATAATACACTTCATTTTTCTTTTATTAAAATTTTAAATAACGGTCCTGAGAGAATTTTTCCGCATAACAAATTAATGTTACACGTTTCCCATTCTTCCCCTTACACTCTCTCTCCTACCCATCACGCCAAATCAAACCAATGGAATTCCAATGACGAGAGAACGTATCCGAGCCATCCAATAGAACCATATATCCGGAGAATCGAAAAACTAAAATGAACAGACATGATGATTATGTGCCTTTCCATTCTGGTCGAAAACATAATGGATTTCATTTTTCTTTTACTAAAATTGAAAATAATGGCGCCGAGAGAATTTTCCGCACAACCAATTAATATTACACGTTTTCCATTCTTCCACGTACACACTACGTCCTTCCCATCGCGCCAAATCAAACCAACTTAATTCCAATGATAGAGAACGTATCCAAGCTATCGGATAGAAACATATATCCGAAGAATAGAAAAACTAAAATGAACAAACATGATGATTATGTGTCGTACCATTCGGTTGACAACATAATGCACATCATTTTTCTTTTATTAAAAATTGAAATAATGGCGCCGAGAGAATTTTGGCGCACAACTAATTAATATTAGACGTATCCCAATCTACCCCTTCCAATCTGTCTCTTACCCATCACGCCAAATCCAACGAATTGAAATCAAATGATAGACAACGTATCCGCGCCACCGGATAGCACCGTATATCCGGAGAATAGAAAAATGTAACCGAACCTTCTTGATGATCATGAGTCGTACCATTATGGTCGAGAACATAATACACTTCAGTTTTCTTTTATTAAAATTGAAAATAACGACCACCGAGAGAATTTTCCCGCACAACAAATTAATGTTACACGTTTCCCATTCTTCCCCTTACACTCTCTCTCCTACCCATCACGCTAAATCAAATCAATTGAATTCCAATGACAGAGAACGTATCCGAGCCATCCAATAGAACCATATATCCGGAGAATCGAAAAACTAAAATGAACGGACATGATGATTATGTGCCTTTCCATTATGGTCGAAAACATAATGGATTTCATTTTTCTTTTACTAAAATTGAAAATAATGGCGCCGAGAGAATTTTCCGCACAACCAATTAATATTACACGTTTTCCATTCTTCCCCGTACACACTCGTTCCTTCCCATCGCGCCAAATCAAACCAACTTAATTCCAATGATAGAGAACGTATCCAAGCCATCGGATAGAAACATATATCCGAAGAATAGAAAAACTAAAATGAACGGACATGATGATTATGTGTCGTACCATTCGGTTGACAACATAATGCACATAATTTTTCTTTTATTAAAATTTGAAATAATGGCGCCGAGAGAATTTTGGCTCACAACTAATTAATATTAGACGTATCCCAATGTACCCCTTCCAATCCTTGTCTCTTACCCATCACGCCAAATCCAACGAATTGAAATCAAATGATAGACAACGTATCCGCGCCACCGGATAGAACCGTATATCCGGAGAATAGAAAAATTGTAACCGAACCGAGCTTGATGATCATGAGTCGTACCATTATGGTCGAGAACATAATACACTTCATTTTCTTTTATTAAAATTTTAAATAACGGCCACGAGAGAATTTTTCCGCATAACAAATTAATGTTACACGTTTCCCATTCTTCCCCTTACACTCTCTCTCCTACCCATCACGCCAAATCAAACCAATGGAATTCCAATGACGAGAGAACGTATCCGAGCCATCCAATAGAACCATATATCCGGAGAATCGAAAAACTAAAATGAACGGACATGATGATTATGTGCCTTTCCATTATGGTCGAAAACATAATGGATTTCATTTTTCTTTTACTAAAATTGAAAATAATGGCGCCGAGAGAATTTTCCGCACAACCAATTAATATTACACGTTTTCCATTCTTCCCCGTACACACTCGTCCTTCCCATCGCGCCAAATCAAACCAACTTAATTCCAATGATAGAGAACGTATCCAAGCCATCGGATAGAAACATATATCCGAAGAATAGAAAAACTAAAATGAACAGACATGATGATTATGTGTCGTACCATTCACGGTTGACAACATAATGCACATAATTTTTCTTTTATTAAAATTTGAAATAATGGCGCCGAGAGAATTTTGGCTCACAACTAATTAATATTAGACGTATCCCAATGTACCCCTTCCAATCTGTCTCTTACCCATCACGCCAAATCCAACGAATTGAAATCAAATGATAGACAACGTATCCGCGCCACCGGATAGAACCGTATATCCGGAGAATAGAAAAATGTAACTGGAACCGACTTGATGATCATGAGTCGTACCATTATGGTCGAGAACATAATACACTTCATTTTTCTTTTATTAAAATTTTAAATAACGGCCACGAGAGAATTTTTCCGCATAACAAATTAATGTTACACGTTTCCCATTCTTCCCCTTACACTCTCTCTCCTACCCATCACGCCAAATCAAACCAATGGAATTCCAATGACGAGAGAACGTATCCGAGCCATCCAATAGAACCATATATCCGGAGAATCGAAAAACTAAAATGAACAGACATGATGATTATGTGCCTTTCCATTCTGGTCGAAAACATAATGGATTTCATTTTTCTTTTACTAAAATTGAAAATAATGGCGCCGAGAGAATTTTCCGCACAACCAATTAATATTACACGTTTTCCATTCTTCCCCGTACACACTCTGTCCTTCCCATCGCGCCAAATCAAACCAACTTAATTCCAATGATAGAGAACGTATCCAAGCCATCGATAGAAACATATATCCGAAGAATAGAAAAACTAAATGAATAGACATGATGATTATGTGTCGTACCATTCTGGTTGACAACATAATGCACATAATTTTTCTTTTATTAAAATTTGAAATAATGGCGCCGAGAGAATTTTGGCTCACAACTAATTAATATTAGACGTATCCCAATGTACCCCTTCCAATCCGTCTCTTACCCATCACGCCAAATCCAACGAATTGAAATCAAATGATAGACAACGTATCCGCGCCACCGGATAGAACCGTATATCCGGAGAATAGAAAAATGTAACCGAACCGACTTGATGATCATGAGTCGTACCATTATGGTCGAGAACATAATACACTTCATTTTTCTTTTATTAAAATTTTAAATAACGGCCATGAGAGAATTTTTCCGCATAACAAATAAATGTTACACGTTTCCCATTCTTCCCCTTACACTCTCTCTCCTACCCATCACGCCAAATCAAACCAATGGAATTCCAATGACGTAGAAACGTATCCGAGCCATCCAATAGAACCATATATCCGGAGAATCGAAAAACTAAAATGAACGGACATGATGATTATGTGCCTTTCCATTACGGTCGAAAACATAATGGATTTCATTTTTCTTTTACTAAAATTGAAAATAATGGCGCCGAGAGAATTTTCCGCACAACCAATTAATATTACACGTTTTCCATTCTTCCCCGTACACACTCGTCCTTCCCATCGCGCCAAATCAAACCAACTTAATTCCAATGATAGAGAACGTATCCAAGCCATCGGATAGAAACATATATCCGAAGAATAGAAAAACTAAATGAACAGACATGATGATTATGTGTCGTACCATTACGGTTGACAACATAATGCACATAATTTTTCTTTTATTAAAATTTGAAATAATGGCGCCGAGAGAATTTTGGCTCACAACTAATTAATATTAGACGTATCCCAATGTACCCCTTCCAATCTGTCTCTTACCCATCACGCCAAATCCAACGAATTGAAATCAAATGATAGACAACGTATCCGCGCCACCGGATAGAACCGTATATCCGGAGAATAGAAAAATGTAACTGAACCGACTTGATGATCATGAGTCGTACCATTATGGTCGAGAACATAATACACTTCATTTTTCTTTTATTAAAATTTTAAATAACGGCCCTGAGAGAATTTTTCCGCATAACAAATTAATGTTACACGTTTCCCATTCTTCCCCTTACACTCTCTCTCCTACCCATCACGCCAAATCAAACCAATGGAATTCCAATGACGAGAGAACGTATCCGAGCCATCCAATAGAACCATATATCCGGAGAATCGAAAAACTAAAATGAACAGACATGATGATTATGTGCCTTTCCATTCTGGTCGAAAACATAATGGATTTCATTTTTCTTTTACTAAAATTGAAAATAATGGCGCCGAGAGAATTTTCCGCACAACCAATTAATATTACACGTTTTCCATTCTTCCCCGTACACACTCGTCCTTCCCATCGCGCCAAATCAAACCAACTTAATTCCAATGATAGAGAACGTATCCAAGCCATCAGATAGAAACATATATCCGAAGAATAGAAAAACTAAAATGAATAGACATGATGATTATGTGTCGTACCATTCTGGTTGACAACATAATGCACATAATTTTTCTTTTATTAAAATTTGAAATAATGGCGCCGAGAGAATTTTGGCTCACAACTAATTAATATTAGACGTATCCCAATGTACCCCTTCCAATCCGTCTCTTACCCATCACGCCAAATCCAACGAATTGAAATCAAATGATAGACAACGTATCCGCGCCACCGGATAGAACCGTATATCCGGAGAATAGAAAAATGTAACCGAACCGACTTGATGATCATGAGTCGTACCATTATGGTCGAGAACATAATACACTTCATTTTTCTTTTATTAAAATTTTAAATAACGGCCATGAGAGAATTTTTCCGCATAACAAATAAATGTTACACGTTTCCCATTCTTCCCCTTACACTCTCTCTCCTACCCATCACGCCAAATCAAACCAATGGAATTCCAATGACAGAGAACGTATCCGAGCCATCTAATAGAACCATATATCCGGAGAATCGAAAAACTAAAATGAACAGACATGATGATTATGTGCCTTTCCATTCTTGTCGAAAACATAATGGATTTCATTTTTCTTTTACTAAAATTGAAAATAATGGCGCCGAGAGAATTTTCCGCACAACCAATTAATATTACACGTTTTCCATTCTTCCACGTACACACTCCGTCCTTCCCATCGCGCCAAATCAAACCAACTTAATTCCAATGATAGAGAACGTATCCAAGCTATCGGATAGAAACATATATCCGAAGAATAGAAAAACTAAATGAATAGACATGATGATTATGTGTCGTACCATTCGGTTGACAACATAATGCACATAATTTTTCTTTTATTAAAATTTGAAATAATGGCGCCGAGAGAATTTTGGCGCACAACTAATTAATATTAGACGTATCCCAATCTACCCCTTCCAATCTGTCTCTTACCCATCACGCCAAATCCAACGAATTGAAATCAAATGATAGACAACGTATCCGCGCCACCGGATAGAACCGTATATCCGGAGAATAGAAAAATTGAACTGAACCGACTTGATGATCATGAGTCGTACCATTATGGTCGAGAACATAATACACTTCATTTTTCTTTTATTAAAATTTTAAATAACGGCCCTGAGAGAATTTTTCCGCATAACAAATTAATGTTACACGTTTCCCATTCTTCCCCTTACACTCTCTCTCCTACCCATCACGCCAAATCAAACCAATGGAATTCCAATGACAGAGAACGTATCCGAGCCATCCAATAGAACCATATATCCGGAGAATCGAAAAACTAAAATGAACAGACATGATGATTATGTGCCTTTCCATTCTGGTCGAAAACATAATGGATTTCATTTTTCTTTTACTAAAATTGAAAATAATGGCGCCGAGAGAATTTTCCGCACAACCAATTAATATTACACGTTTTCCATTCTTCCACGTACACACTCGTCCTTCCCATCGCGCCAAATCAAACCAACTTAATTCCAATGATAGAGAACGTATCCAAGCCATCGATAGAAACATATATCCGAAGAATAGAAAAACTAAAATGAATAAACATGATGATTATGTGTCGTACCATTCTCGTTGACAACATAATGCACATAATTTTTCTTTTATTAAAATTTGAAATAATGGCGCCGAGAGAATTTTGGCTCACAACTAATTAATATTAGACGTATCCCAATGTACCCCTTCCAATCCGTCTCTTACCCATCACGCCAAATCCAACGAATTGAAATCAAATGATAGACAACGTATCCGCGCCACCGGATAGAACCGTATATCCGGAGAATAGAAAAATGTAACCGAACCGACTTGATGATCATGAGTCGTACCATTATGGTCGAGAACATAATACACTTCATTTTTCTTTTATTAAAATTTTAAATAACGGCCCTGAGAGAATTTTTCCGCATAACAAATTAATGTTACACGTTTCCCATTCTTCCCCTTACACTCTCTCTCCTACCCATCACGCCAAATCAAACCAATGGAATTCCAATGACGAAAGAACGTATCCGAGCCATCCAATAGAACCATATATCCGGAGAATCGAAAAACTAAAATGAACGTACATGATGATTATGTGCCTTTCCATTCCGTCGAAAACATAATGGATTTCATTTTTCTTTTACTAAAATTGAAAATAATGGCGCCGAGAGAATTTTCCGCACAACCAATTAATATTACACGTTTTCCATTCTTCCCCGTACACACTCGTCCTTCCCATCGCACCAAATCAAACCAACTTAATTCCAATGATAGAGAACGTATCCAAGCCATCGGATAGAAACATATATCCGAAGAATAGAAAAACTAAAATGAACAGACATGATGATTATGTGTCGTACCATTCTGGTTGACAACATAATGCACATAATTTTTCTTTTATTAAAATTTGAAATAATGGCGCCGAGAGAATTTTGGCTCACAACTAATTAATATTAGACGTATCCCAATGTACCCCTTCCAATCTGTCTCTTACCCATCACGCCAAATCCAACGAATTGAAATCAAATGATAGACAACGTATCCGCGCCACCGGATAGAACCGTATATCCGGAGAATAGAAAAATGTAACTGAACCGACTTGATGATCATGAGTCGTACCATTATGGTCGAGAACATAATACACTTCATTTTTCTTTTATTAAAATTTTAAATAACGGCCACTGAGAGAATTTTTCCGCATAACAAATTAATGTTACACGTTTCCCATTCTTCCCCTTACACTCTCTCTCCTACCCATCACGCCAAATCAAACCAATGGAATTCCAATGACAGAGAACGTATCCGAGCCATCCAATAGAACCATATATCCGGAGAATCGAAAAACTAAAATGAACGGACATGATGATTATGTGCCTTTCCATTCGTGTCGAAAACATAATGGATTTCATTTTTCTTTTACTAAAATTGAAAATAATGGCGCCGAGAGAATTTTCCGCACAACCAATTAATATTACACGTTTTCCATTCTTCCACGTACACACTCGTCCTTCCCATCGCGCCAAATCAAACCAACTTAATTCCAATGATAGAGAACGTATCCAAGCCATCGGATAGAAACATATATCCGAAGAATAGAAAAACTAAAATGAATAGACATGATGATTATGTGTCGTACCATTCGGTTGACAACATAATGCACATAATTTTTCTTTTATTAAAATTTGAAATAATGGCGCCGAGAGAATTTTGGCTCACAACTAATTAATATTAGACGTATCCCAATGTACCCCTTCCAATCCGTCTCTTACCCATCACGCCAAATCCAACGAATTGAAATCAAATGATAGACAACGTATCCGCGCCACCGGATAGAACCGTATATCCGGAGAATAGAAAAATGTAACCGAACCGACTTGATGATCATGAGTCGTACCATTATGGTCGAGAACATAATACACTTCATTTTTCTTTTATTAAAATTTTAAATAACGGCCACGAGAGAATTTTTCCGCATAACAAATTAATGTTACACGTTTCCCATTCTTCCCCTTACACTCTCTCTCCTACCCATCACGCCAAATCAAACCAATGGAATTCCAATGACGAGAGAACGTATCCGAGCCATCCAATAGAACCATATATCCGGAGAATCGAAAAACTAAAATGAACGGAGACATGATGATTATGTGCCTTTCCATTCTTGTCGAAAACATAATGGATTTCATTTTTCTTTTACTAAAATTGAAAATAATGGCGCCGAGAGAATTTTCCGCACAACCAATTAATATTACACGTTTTCCATTCTTCCCCGTACACACTCTGTCCTTCCCATCGCGCCAAATCAAACCAACTTAATTCCAATGATAGAGAACGTATCCAAGCCATCAGATAGAAACATATATCCGAAGAATAGAAAAACTAAAATGAACAGACATGATGATTATGTGTCGTACCATTCTGGTTGACAACATAATGCACATAATTTTTCTTTTATTAAAATTTGAAATAATGGCGCCGAGAGAATTTTGGCTCACAACTAATTAATATTAGACGTATCCCAATGTACCCCTTCCAATCTGCTCTTACCCATCACGCCAAATCCAACAAATTGAAATCAAATGATAGACAACGTATCCGCGCCACCGGATAGAACCGTATATCCGGAGAATAGAAAAATATGAACTGAACCGACTTGATGATCATGAGTCGTACCATTATGGTCGAGAACATAATACACTTCATTTTTCTTTTATTAAAATTTTAAATAACGGCCCTGAGAGAATTTTTCCGCATAACAAATTAATGTTACACGTTTCCCATTCTTCCCCTTACACTCTCTCTCCTACCCATCACGCCAAATCAAACCAATGGAATTCCAATGACAGAGAACGTATCCGAGCCATCCAATAGAACCATATATCCGGAGAATCGAAAAACTAAAATGAACAGACATGATGATTATGTGCCTTTCCATTACGGTCGAAAACATAATGGATTTCATTTTTCTTTTACTAAAATTGAAAATAATGGCGCCGAGAGAATTTTCCGCACAACCAATTAATATTACACGTTTTCCATTCTTCCCCGTACACACTCTGTCCTTCCCATCGCGCCAAATCAAACCAACTTAATTCCAATGATAGAGAACGTATCCAAGCCATCGATAGAAACATATATCCGAAGAATAGAAAAACTAAAATGAATAGACATGATGATTATGTGTCGTACCATTCGGTTGACAACATAATGCACATAATTTTTCTTTTATTAAAATTTGAAATAATGGCGCCGAGAGAATTTTGGCTCACAACTAATTAATATTAGACGTATCCCAATGTACCCCTTCCAATCTGTCTCTTACCCATCACGCCAAATCCAACGAATTGAAATCAAATGATAGACAACGTATCCGCGCCACCGGATAGAACCGTATATCCGAGAATAGAAAAATGTAACCGAACCGACTTGATGATCATGAGTCGTACCATTATGGTCGAGAACATAATACACTTCATTTTTCTTTTATTAAAATTTTAAATAACGGCCACCGAGAGAATTTTTCCGCATAACAAATTAATGTTACACGTTTCCCATTCTTCCCCTTACACTCTCTCTCCTACCCATCACGCCAAATCAAACCAATGGAATTCCAATGACGAGAGAACGTATCCGAGCCATCCAATAGAACCATATATCCGGAGAATCGAAAAACTAAAATGAACGGACATGATGATTATGTGCCTTTCCATTCCGGTCGAAAACATAATGGATTTCATTTTTCTTTTACTAAAATTGAAAATAATGGCGCCGAGAGAATTTTCCGCACAACCAATTAATATTACACGTTTTCCATTCTTCCCCGTACACACTCTGTCCTTCCCATCGCGCCAAATCAAACCAACTTAATTCCAATGATAGAGAACGTATCCAAGCCATCGATAGAAACATATATCCGAAGAATAGAAAAACTAAAATGAATAGACATGATGATTATGTGTCGTACCATTCAGGTTGACAACATAATGCACATAATTTTTCTTTTATTAAAATTTGAAATAATGGCGCCGAGAGAATTTTGGCTCACAACTAATTAATATTAGACGTATCCCAATGTACCCCTTCCAATCTGTCTCTTACCCATCACGCCAAATCCAACGAATTGAAATCAAATGATAGACAACGTATCCGCGCCACCGGATAGAACCGTATATCCGGAGAATAGAAAAATGTAACTGAACCGACTTGATGATCATGAGTCGTACCATTATGGTCGAGAACATAATACACTTCATTTTTCTTTTATTAAAATTTTAAATAACGGCCACCGAGAGAATTTTTCCGCATAACAAATTAATGTTACACGTTTCCCATTCTTCCCCTTACACTCTCTCTCCTACCCATCACGCCAAATCAAACCAATGGAATTCCAATGACGAGAGAACGTATCCGAGCCATCCAATAGAACCATATATCCGGAGAATCGAAAAACTAAAATGAACGGACATGATGATTATGTGCCTTTCCATTCTTGGTCGAAAACATAATGGATTTCATTTTTCTTTTACTAAAATTGAAAATAATGGCGCCGAGAGAATTTTCCGCACAACCAATTAATATTACACGTTTTCCATTCTTCCCCGTACACACTCTGTCCTTCCCATCGCACCAAATCAAACCAACTTAATTCCAATGATAGAGAACGTATCCAAGCCATCAGATAGAAACATATATCCGAAGAATAGAAAAACTAAAATGAATAGACATGATGATTATGTGTCGTACCATTCGGTTGACAACATAATGCACATAATTTTTCTTTTATTAAAATTTGAAATAATGGCGCCGAGAGAATTTTGGCTCACAACTAATTAATATTAGACGTATCCCAATGTACCCCTTCCAATGTTGTCTCTTACCCATCACGCCAAATCCAACGAATTGAAATCAAATGATAGACAACGTATCCGCGCCACCGGATAGAACCGTATATCCGGAGAATAGAAAAATGTAAGCGAACCGACTTGATGATCATGAGTCGTACCATTATGGTCGAGAACATAATACACTTCATTTTTCTTTTATTAAAATTTTAAATAACGACCCCGAGAGAATTTTTCCGCATAACAAATAAATGTTACACGTTTCCCATTCTTCCCCTTACACCCTCTCTCTCCTACCCATCACGCTAAATCAAATTAATTGAATTCCAAT